>JACEEZ010014912.1:0-29843 GCA_016584305.1 Chionoecetes opilio
CTGTTTTTTTTTTTTTTTTCCCCCCGGTTTTTTTTTTTTTTAAACCATTAATTCGCCCTCATCTTGACACACCAAAAATTTTGTAGAAGTCGCCTGCAGAAGTGAGTTGCCTGCAGCGGCTATGTTAACGTAAAACCCTTTCTCCGCATAGCCATCCCTGTAACACCTGGGTGGGGGGGAAGGGTCCAGGAAGGAGGGAACAGCGTAACAATATTAACTCTGTAAAAATACTGTATTAAAAACCCCATTTTATAAAGTTTTCTTTTAAAAATTTTATAAAAATTTTATATAGTTTAAAATTTCTTTTTTTTTTTTTTCAAAATTTCCAGCTTAATCAGGAAAACATAGAGATAATAAAAATAAGATGATACGTACATGGGAAAGGAGTTTAATGGAAAAGGTTATCATTTAGTAAGGTGTAGTATCATAAAAAAAATAACATTTAATAATCTGCAAAGAGGGGTAACACAAGGTCTTTTTTTCCCCGTATTTCAAAATTTCCAAATATTATAAAAATACAATACTCAACGGACCCCTAAAAAGGGAAAATTTGTAGTGATGGAGAATTAAATGGAAAATCATGATATAGAATAAAATATTATTTAAAATCTTTTCCCCCAGATCAATGACAAAACGCCAGACGTACGATAGCTTACAAAGGGTTAAAAACCCACAAAAGGCCTAAATTGCACCTGTGGAAATTACCCATAAATCCCCTTTAAATGGAGAGTGGGGTTTTGTTCCCCCCCCCCCTTGTGAGAGGTATTTTCCACTGTTATAGGGGGAGGTGGAGGAATGAAATTATAATTTTAAAATGGTAATGGGGTAATATTAAGGTAATTTAAGTAAATGATTAGTACTGGGATAGGAAAATAATATTCCAGGGTTAATAAACATTCCCCATTAAAAAATTTAGCCCTTAATTTGGAGCGGGGTCTTTGGGTTTCCCTCCATAAAACTACCCACTCGTTTTCTGTAGGGTAAGGTAGGGGGGCCGCAGCCGCTCCCATCGGAGAATCAGTACCTTTCCCAGTTCCCGTGAAGTAAATTTTTTGATTTATTATTACTTTGATAAGAATTGTATAAATAGACTTTTTGTACAATAGTTTAAAAATCAAAGGACATGGTAAAAAAAACCATGATAACAATAGCCGTGCGTCAAGTAACTTGGTGTAAAAGCCCTTCTGACGCCGTAACAAAACACTCCCCTTGCCCCTCCGTTCTTATTTCACGGGCGGCCTCGATCCGGCGCCCACTGCGGATCACAAGACCTTTACAGTTTTAAAACAAACCTACAGCCCTTTTTTAACCCACATCCCCCGTAAGTACCTAGTTAGTTGATTAGCAGGGTATGGAGTGGGGCAGGGAATAGGGTTTTGATGTTAGGTAAGGAACTTTCAAATTAAATATGTATGGACATAAATTCCCACTTTGGGTGCCCCGAGTGAGGAATTGATGATCATGTGATTCAAAGTGGTTGTTAATTGGGGCGTAGTTAGGCCTACCACAATCGCTGGTTTATGAGGCGGAGGCGGGGGTTTTCGCGGCGTCAAGAATGATCAGCTGTTAACTACCATATGCCATCCCCCTGTGGTAGTAGATAGATCAGGGTTCGTACTATTTATTTGTAATAACAAAAGGGGGGTGGGCCATGGGCCCCGGGTTTATGCACCTTTTTGGGCCCACCCAACAGCGCTTCCCGCACTTTTTATGTTTAATTATCAACAACAATTTTTTTTTAGAAACGTAATTGCATTTAATATTTCTTTTGAGTGAATAAATTTAAAATCATGACGGAAGGGACTAAAATCTTTGTTTAAAATTAGACTGGCTGACAGTTTAAAATACGTGTGACGAAGAGCTGGACTAAACCTATGACTATAATGTTTAAACTAGGTCGCAATGCTAAAAACAAAGGGGAAAAATATGAAGGCCACTGCATATGAAGTTAAATTTAAAAAACAAGCGGGATAAAGAAATTATTCAGCAAGTTTTATCAATCATGAACACGAATGTAAAAAGATATCTCGTAAAGTTTTTGAATAGGGGATTACTGGAGTGTGCTAATCATCTCAGCGATAGCTTCTTAACCCCAAAGTTTGCAAGGTTTATTAAGCCAGAACCCCCACCAGGGAGACACGATTTTTACCCTGGGGGAATAGCTATATCAGCCCCCCTAGAATTTAAAGATCCCTCGTTAGTGGGTAGTTACCCTGCCCCGTTACGCAAATCAAACAGCCTGTATTACGATTCAAACTTTCCCCTCCCAGAAAACCCATTTAGCCCTATCATAAAATAGATACACCCCTTTTCCGGGGCGACTACTTCTAGTGAAGTACGAATAATAAATTATGTCTTAGTGGGGGGAACATGACCCCCCCAACAGTAATATATATTCAGATTGTACACGATTAAAAGGGTTTAATGCGCCTTGGTTATTGTAACCTGTTCTGTGGTAAACTGTTTAAAAGCATGCCCATAAGTTAAAACTTGTGGGAAAAATGTAAACAATCTGTTCAAACATCACTCTTTGTCCTAACAGTGATAACAATCACCCCCTACAGTATTTAAAAAATGGCAGATAAAAAAGGGAGTTAACAGCTGTTCCAACTCCCGAGGAAGGTGTGCCATAATGGAATGCAGATAGTAAAGACAAGTTGACGTGGTGCCAAAGATTTCAAAGCAAGAGAAGTTGAATTATTAAAAAACTACCAATTAAAAAAGTAAAACATAGCCATATCGGTTTTCTCCTATAATGAGGCTCAAAAACCTAGACATAGTTAAACCCCCCAGCCCAATTAGGAAGATATAAAGTAGGGAGCTGTGTGTAGTAAAAATTTTGGTTTTGTTTAATTTTTAAGGAAGAGGACACAGTGAAATGCTGGGGATAATGGTGTTAAACAAAAGTAATCCCTTTTCAAAGACGTTGATGGCCCTTTTCCAATTAATAATGGGGCCCGATTATTTTGGGCGTTACCAAAGGGAAGGTCATAAAAAACAAAACGCTCAATGTTCACTAGTGCTGGGAAGGTTAAAAATGGGCCCCACCCCACATCCCCAACGTCAAACAGGAGAGTATTCTTTAGTCATGATGTTACGTCCCCGCCACATTTCACCACCTGAGCTCCTTGCTCCCAAAAAATGCACAGTAAAAATTGGCAATACCCATCAATGGCCTTTCTTCGCCTTAGAGAAGTCATCCCGGGGGGCTGG
This sequence comes from Chionoecetes opilio, assembly GCA_016584305.1. NCBI lineage: Eukaryota > Metazoa > Arthropoda > Malacostraca > Decapoda > Majidae > Chionoecetes > Chionoecetes opilio. Next base: position 3,214 of record JACEEZ010014912.1, read on the forward strand.
TTGGTAAACTAGATTTTCACTCCCCCCACCTCACTCTCACAACCAACCTCACCTTACAAACCCCCCCACTCTCACAACCCCCAGGCAAAATTATCACCTCTTTTAACAATATATATTTTCATAATCACATATGTAATAAACAAAGAAATAAATCTATATACCCTTGAGTCTCAAACATCAATCCCCCAATCACCACTCACCAGGTATCGCCCCAGTTAAGCCCACACATCACACATCACAGGGTTAACGCCAGTCCCAAACATACACAAACCACAACCAGGGTAAGCCCCCGTTAAGCAACACCATCACACCCTCAGGCTACACGCCAGTCAACACATACACAAACCAACACCAGGCTACACCCTCCCTTAACACAACCCCCTCACACCCCTAGGCTTTCACGCCAGTCAACAATACCAAACCCACCCCCCGGTCCACGCCTCCGTTTAAACACAACCATCACACCATCAGGCTTACACGCCAGTCAACACACACAAACCCCCACACCAGGCCACGCCCTCCCCTTAAGAAACCCCCACCCCACTAGTCAATCATACCCAAATCAATCACCAACTCAACCACAATTTCTTCCCCTTTTCCATTCTCAGAACAACACGTGGCCCCCCCGGAGTCCCCCCCCCCCCGCCAGGCTCCCGCAAGCTTTTCCCAAAAAAAAGAGAATCCCGCTCACTTTCTGTCCAGCTCATCAACTGCTGCTTAATTTTCGGGGCCCCAATATATCACTCCACAGAAAATGTTTTTTGGGGGGACTAAGGGTAACATGCACAACCCCTATTAATTACCAGAATAGGAACATTTTTTGCCCACTCCAATAAGGTTTTTAGAGGAAAGGGTATTTAGTTCATAATGAAATTTTTTGCCCCTAATGAAAATCCCAAAAATAATGTGTGCGGGAGATAGAACCCAAAAGAATCAGGATTATGGTTTAAAGGGCCCCACCGGGTGGAAAAGATGTAATAATAATCCTAAATGGGTTTTTACTCAGTCAGACAATCTGAAGATATAATAAGGGGAAACCCGAATTATCCCAGACCGGTAGACATAGAAAGGTTTTCCTTATTGGTTTAAAACCCGCGGGTTAATATCCCCGCCCAAAGGGTTAAACTCCCCGCAGGGTAATAATCCCCGCAAGGGTTTAAAATCCCTGCAGGGGTTAATACTCCCGCAAAGGGTTAATACTCCCTGCAAGGTTGATACTCCCCGCAAGGGAAAATTCCCGCAGGGTTAATATCCCGCAAGGTTAAACTCCTGCAAGGTTAATTTTCCCCGAAGGTTAATAAAAGGGGTAGCTCGATCCTTTTAAATTTTTTATAAACAATACAGAAGCAGGTATTTCCTGAGGAAATCGCTTTTGGGTTCAGCCAGCCCCCCTAGGAAAAAAATAACCCAAAATTTTAACAAAGTCGTCCTTTATCATGAGGGTATTAGGTATCGAGGTCGAAAATTTTAAGCTGACTTCCAAATTTAAAAACCCGCCCTCCCATACAATTCCCAAACGCCATCCTCTACTAAATTTTTGGGGGAAAAATAAGGAATATTACAGACGGAAGGTACAATATTAGCGATATCGGTGTAATTTTTTGGGAAAAAATGGTAGAAGGCAGTCAAATATTACCTCAAATCTCTAATTAAATATAATAGATCTGAGGTAGATAGTTCCTATCTAGGTCCCCCCCGAACTTCCCGCTGATAAAAAAGATCCTAAAAACCCCCTTTTAGGTCAATGGTGAGACTATAGGGGTACTAAACATTAGGAGAAACTCTACCCCCCGTAAGTATATGTCAGCAATTCATGGTACCTATCAAGACATTAAAATTTTAAAAAAGCCCAAAGACCCCAGTGCCGAAACCCCCTATTGAAATGTTCCCGGGCTAGGGCCTGGGGTGATGTCAATGAAGCGTAACTTCAGTTTTCGCCCGGGCCCCCCGTGTGGAAATCATCCATAAACCAGCCTTCTAATTTGGTAGAGTGGGGTTTGTTCCCCCCCCCCCCCCTTTTTGAGAGGTATTTTCCACTCGTTATAGGGAGAGTGTGATAGGAAAGATATTAAATTTTAATGGTAATGGGTAATATTAAGGTAATTTAAAAATGATTAGTCTGGGATAGGATATATTAATATTCCCAGGGTTAATAAAAATGACTTTAAAAAATTAGCACCTTTAAATTTTGGAGCCGGTATTGGTTGCCGCCCCTAAATATAGCCCCTAAGATTTCTGTACGTTGCTATAGGTAGGGTGGCGTAGCCGCTGCCCCCCGGAGAATCAGTACCATTCCCGTTCCCGTAGAGAACATTCTTTGACCCTTTTCGATTACATGATAAGAATTGTATAAATGACTCTTTTTTAATATAGCTTAAAATCAAAGGACATGTGTAAAAAAAACACACTATAACAATAGCCGTGCGTAAATAACTTGGTGTGAAAGCCCTTCTGACGCCGTAACGAAACACTCGCCTCCGCCCCTCCGCTTCTGTATTTCACGGGGCGCCTCGATCCGGCGACCATGCGGATCACAAGACCATTGCAGTTTTAATACAAGCCCTACAGCCCATTTTTAAACCACTATCCACCGATAGTATCTAGTTAGTTGTTTAGCTGGGGTATGGAGTCGGGCAGGGATATATGGGTTGATGTTAGGTAAGAGAACTTTAAAATTTAAAAATATGTATGTGACATACATTCCACAGCCCGATAAACCAGTCGATAACATAACGAGAACTTGTTATAAACATGTTTTCGTTTCCATCATTATATCGAAATAGACTGCATAATTAAAAAATTTGCAGTACGACACGTTTTTTTAGGAATTCCTCCAGTACTCGACCACGCTGTCAGTGAGTGAAATCATTGAGGGGGAAAAACGCACTAGTGGGTGGAGGGTTGTTATGTCGTTCGCCGCAACCTATTCCTTCTACAGGGCTGTACAGTGTTCCACGTACACCAGCATGTAAACTCAATAATGAAAATGTTTTTGTACTTATGAAATAAACAATGTCCGTAGCAATTATGAACTCCTTTTCATCGTATTACTGGATACGACATAGGAATATTATAGTTATACTTTCTAAGTATATTGCAGATATAGTAATTTTTTTTATAAGTGTTGAACAGCCCATTAGCTATTAATCGGCTAATGGGCTGTGCAAAAACCCTTAAAACATTACTATATCTGCAATATACTTAGAAGGTATAACTTTCAATATTCCTCAATCATTTAATATAACAGCGGCAAATGGTCATATGCCCTACGGCGGGCCGCTGGGGCGGCCCGCCGGTGAGCCTCTGAGCAAATTCCCAGCGGCCCTACGTCGTACACTTCCGTCGGGCGCCGGTAAGACATACGGAGGGCCTCCGGAGGCCCTCCGTCTTTGTGTTTGCGGGACTCAAGCGGTGATGATGGTGACGTCATTGTTGTTGTATGGCGGCCGTACAAGCGGGACGGTGGGAACCGGGCTTAACACTTAAGTCGCCAGGACAACGTTTCTTTCCGATGTAGTACGACGTGTGGTGGCATTAATACTTACTTTTTCTACATCCATGATTTCAGGAAAGTTAGAAGGGGCTGTCTGGAGAGTCTGTGTCATTTTGTGTTTCATCTGTGTCATAGTATATGGTATAAATGAACAAATTACCAAAATATCAACCGAGTGGCGCCCCCCTAACTAAGATCGACAGCTAGTGTTTATGTTTCCGAGTGTCCTCCCGCCGTCGTCGTCGCCCGAAAAAAAAAACCGAGTAGTGAAATTTGAAACCGAACGTTTATACTTGCAGATACAAATTTATAAAACAACGCTGAAGCAGAGTAGATTATCAGTCATAATATAATCTACATGAAAATCAGTAGTGATGCTATAATTCGAAATATATGGCGCCTGGCGACTTTTAGGGGAAAGGCGGCGCCCTAAAGTTTTATCTAGGGTGGATCCATGCAATTTTATTGATTTTTGACAGATTAAGGGATCGTCTCAGAGTAGTAATATTTTTATTTACAATCATTTAAAAGCCTGAATTGGATGGTGTAATGCCTGCCTGCCTGACATCCCAGATGCCTGGTATGTGCATGTATAGCCGCCACCAGTACAGCGATAAAAATTTGATGATTCACCTCACTTCTCGCCAAGTGGCCATAGTGTCGTCTCAAAAATATGTGGACAACTTGAAATCTCTCAATACATGAACAATTTTCTCTAACATTTAACCAGTGCATTTTTCTCTTTCTTTTTATGTATGTTTGGGTTTATATATATATAATCTTTTAATTAAATGATCAGGGGGGGTATTTTCGAACACTACTAAGACCCTCTTAGGGGGACTAAGACCCTCTTAGCGCTAGTTGGACATTTTCGGAAGCAAATTTCGCTCCGCCTAGGACAGCGCAGGAAGTGTACACTAAGGCAGGGTTGGGGTCGTCTTAGACCGCAATTTCTTCGTCACCATAACAACAATGGTTATATTATTGGTTATATATTATATATTTAAGACTATATATAATATATTAGGCTGTATAATACACTCTGTATAAATATAATAATATATATAGATATATATATATATATATATATATATATATATATATCTATATATATATATATATATATATAAATTATATATATATATAAATTTATAATTATTATATTTATACATATATATATATATATATATATATATATATATATATATATATATATATATATATATATATATATATATATATATATATATATATATATATATATATATATATATATATATATATATATATATATATATATATATATATATATATATATATATATATATATATATATATATAATATATTATATATATAATGAAGATATAAACCAGCGCGGGTAGAAACATCTTGATTGTTTATTTGGTAACGTTTCGGCTATACACAAGCGATCATCAGCCTAAAATCGGATTACAAATTTTTTTTTGCTAAAAATGAAAATATACAAATAAAAATGATTTGCGCATTTAAAATGCCTAACCTAAAATAAAAAGAAAAATTTATTAAAAGTAATAAAAATACTACACCTACCAATCAACATGCAGTGGAGTGTGGGATTCCACACATGGTTTAAAAGACATTCCCGCTCAATTAAGAAAAATCTGATCCTCACGCTGGTTACTAGGGCGTACAATATTGCTCTTCATACACCAATTTTCACTTAGAATTAGAGTAACTTGAGACACACTCTTAAACTAAATGGTTATCCCCTGCAGTTCATTAACACGTACATTGGTAAACAGTTAAATAAACTACACTCACCCCCTCCCCTAATTCATACCGCTCATAAAGCCGTTGTTATTTTATAATTCCCTTCATAGGTAACAAATCTTTTTCATCCGAAACAAAGCTCAACTCCTGCTTCGGCAATGTTATCCACAAGTCTCGCTTAGAGAAGTGTTCAAGCCCCTTTTAACGTTATCACACTGTTTTAAACTCAAGGAGAGAATCCCTGATGCCTGCGTTCCTCAGTGGTGTACCAATTTAAGTGCAGTAGCTGTAACGCTGCTTATATTGGGCAGACCAAACGCCACCTCACCACTAGGATCGCAGAGCATCTGGGATTGTCTCACAGGACTGGCAAACCAGTGTCCAAACCACCATTTTCAGCCATTCTGGATCATTCCGAAGCCTCATGCCACCCAATAACAAACCAAGACTTCAATATTTTACACACAAGCTCCCACGACTCCACCCGATAGATTTGTGAGAGCCTCCTCACCCACCACACAAACCATCCCTTTGCGCACAGGGCACTTCAACCCCGCTTGTGTGCTTTTAAACCATGTGGGAATCCCACACTCCACTGCAATGTTGATTGGTAGGTGTAGTATTTTTTATTACTGTTTATAATTTTTATTTTTATTTTAGGTTAGGCATTTTAAATGCGCCAAATCATTTTTATTTGTATATTTTCATTTTTAACAGAAAAAAAATTTGTATCCGATTTTAGGCTGATGATGGCTTATGTATAGCCGAAACGTACCAAATAAACAATCAAGATGTTTCTACACCGCGCTGGTTTATATCTTCATTATAAGATCTCGCTTCCCTCATGGAGAAAGTATTTCTTCTCTCTCTCTCTCTCTCTCTCTCTTCTCTCTCTCTCTTCTCTCTCTCTCTCCCTCTCTCTCTCCTCTCTCTCTCCTCTCTCTCTCTCTCTCTCTCTTTTATATATATATATATATATATATATTATATAATACTATATATTAGATGTGGGCTATATATATACTATATATATAGGGGTGGGCTGGGTGGAATAGGTATGATTTGCGGCAGAAACGGCTAGCAGATTAATTCTAAACATATCAAAACTCACCAGAAAAAAAGGTTTCGTTATTCACGATAATATCACATACTGGCTATGATGTGTGTGTGGAGGATGAAAAGGGATAAGGAAGAGGAGGGAGAAGAAATAATAGAAGAAAAAAAAGGAGAGAGAGAGAGAGAGAGAGAGAGAGAGAGAGAGATTAGAATATGGAAAGGTAAGAGGAAGGGAAGGAAGGAAGGGAGGAGAGAAGGAGGGAGGAAGGAAAAGGAAAGGAGGGGGAGATGGAGTAACACGACTCTCCTCCTCCTCCTCCTCCTCCTCCTACATACGATTTATTGTAATCTAATAAATACCACTATTACTACTATCATTAGAGAGAGAGAGAGAGAGAGAGAGAGAGAGAGAGAGAGAGAGAGAGAGAGAGAGAGAGAGAGAGAGAGAGAGAGAGAGAGTTGGTTCAGTTAAAGTAATCGTCCAGACCCAATTTTTTTTGCCTAATTATGTTGAATAACATTCAAAACACCTAATCCACCAAATTTTTTTTATTTCCAGGCCTTATTTCCGTAAAAACACGACTTTTGTAAAAAGGGCGCGAAATTTTTTTTCTTCCCTCCAACAGGGCTACGCATGTTGTTGATGACGTCAGAAAAGGGACGCTCCAATGTAAACAACACTCGTCTGCCTCTGTGAGACCTGTCGGCAAATGTTATGATGAGCGATTGTACTTCGGTGTCAGACAGTGAATCTGTCGCTGTGATAGATCTAGAGTACGATGCTTAATCTGAGACCGAACTAAATGACGCTGCTCGCGTATATGAGGAAAACGAACCAGATTGTGATGGGAGCCCAACCCTATATGTTTGAGCCAGAGTACGAGGTGGATGAACAGGTGTTAGCGGAGCCTGCTGAGGTTCAACACTACTACACACATAAACACTACTACACACACACACACAAACACTACTACACACACACACAAACGCTACTACACACACACACAAACACTATTACACACACACACAAATACTACTACACACACACAAACACTACTACACACACACAAACACACTACACACACACACACACACAAACACTACTACACACACACACATACAAATACTACTACACACACAAACCCAGCTAACCATCACCGGCGGGCCGACGTAGGCCGTTAGAGCGGCGAACGGCGGCCGCCGGCGGCAAAATTTACCTCCGTCAGCCTCCGGAGGCCGCTGGTGTATTTTCAGACGGGATAATTTACTATGTTGAAAATGAATGTACAGAATTTCAAGAATTGAATATTTCTATGTGTAAACATTTTGAAAACAACAGTTATATGATTATCTGATCAGTAGTGACAAGCAGTGGCAACTTGACGTCAATCTCCGAAGGCCCGCTGGGCGCTGGTACGTATTTGTAAGTGGGAAATATTCATTTCATATTATATATATTAACTCAGTAATATACATAGTATCTCAATATCGGTACCATCACTATTATTAGGCCTGTTCAAGCTATTAAAAATTGTTATAAAAGTTTTTATAATAGTTTATAGAAATGATCATATTTCAGTTTATTTCAAATATTTCCAGCTTTATGAGGAACACCCAGAGATACATAGAAATAAAGATGAGATACGTACATAGGAAGGAGTTTACATGGAAAAAGGTTATCAGTTAGTCTGTGTGTGTAGTATGTAGTATATCATGTAAAAATAACACTTGATTAACCGCGGCGAAGATTATTACGGAATAACACAAGGTCATATTTTCCCTTATTTCAATAACTTCCAACATATTATCAACACATTAATACTCAACGGTACACCTAATAAGGAATATGTAGATGATGGAGTTAACATATGAATAATATCATGATTTAGAATAGAATATTATTTGAAATCTTTTCCCAGCTATCAATGTACTAAACTGCCAGACGTACGATAGCCATTACAAAGGGTTAAAAACCCACAAAAGGCTTAAATTGTCACCCTTAACCAGTCGATAACATAATGAGAACTTAGTTATAACTAGTTTTCGCTCCTTCATTATATCGAAATAGACTGAATAATATAAATAATTGCAGTATGACACGTTTTTTTAGGAATTCCTTGACGGCGCCTGGCGCTGTGTCTGAGTGAAAATAATCAGTTAGTTGGAAAACGCACGAGTGGGTGGATGTTGTTATGTTGTTCGCCGCAACCTATATCCTTCTACATGGCTGTTCACGCCGTTCAGTGTTCCACGTACACCAGCATGTAAACTCAATAACGAAAATGTTTTTGTACTTATGAAATAAACAATGTCCGTAGCAATTATGATCCTAGCAATCTCCTTTTCATCGTATTACTGGATAACGACACAGGAATATTTCTGGTTAAATTTTCTAAGCATATTGCATTATATAGTAATGTTTTTATAAGTGTTGAACAGCCCATTAGTCTATTAATCGGCTAATGGGTTGTGCAACACCCCTTAGAACATTACTATATCTGCAATATACTTAGAAAGTATAACCATAAATATTCCTCAATTAGTTAATATAACAGCGGCAAATGGTCATATGCCCTACGGCGGGCCGCTGGGAGCGGCTCGCCGGTGAGCCTCTGAGCAAATTCCCAGCGGCCCTACGTCGTACACTTCCGTCGGGCCGCCGATAAGACATACGGAGGGCCTCCGGAGGCCCTCCGTCTTTGTGTTTGCTGGGACACTACTACACACACACAAACACTACTACACACACACACAAGTACTACTACACACCACACACACACACTACTACGCACACACACACACACTACTACGCACACACACACACACACACACACACACCACACACACACACACACACACACACACACACACACACACACACTACTACGCACACACACAAACACAAACACTACTACACACACACACACACACAAACACTACTACACACACACACACACACACACACAAACACTACTACGCACACACACAAACACAAACAACACACACACAAACACTACTACACACACACACACACAAAACACTACTACACGCACACACACCACACAAACACTACTACACACACACACAAACACTACCACACACACACACACACACACACACACACACACACACAACACACTACTACACACTACTACACACACACAAACACTACTACACACACACACAAACACTACTACACACACACAAACAGTACTACACACATAAAAACACTGCTACACACACACAAACACTACTACACACACACACACACACACACACACACACACACACACACACACACACTACTACGCACACACACACACACAAACACTACTACGTACACACACACACACACACAAACACTACTACGCACACACACACACACAAACACACACACACACACATACACAAACACTACTACACACACACACAAACACTACTACACACACACACACACACAAACACTACTACACACACACACACACACAAACACTACTACACACACACACAGCAGCGCGGGAAGAGGAGCCTCCCTTTTGCTACGTCACCGAGCCGTGGCGCATCGTCTGCCAGTTGCCATGAGCGTTTTCGAAGCTCGGGGAATTTACAGATTTTGATTGCGGATTATTCAAAAACGGCTGACTGGATGCAAGAAGTGACAACATATTATTGATACACTCGATAATGGCTATACTCTAACTACATCAAATCAGGAATGATGAAATGGTCTGGACGATTACTTTAACACAAACACAAGTCATCGTACTTCTAATGTGCCAGCCGGCCCAGCCCTGACATGCGGACTATCGTGCGCCTGGCAGCGTGAAAGGCTGCGGCATATGGTTGCCACTTAAGCCGCAGCCTTTATAATGTATGCCATTATTTCAATAGTTCCAGACAATGACATGTGTTTTCCTTTCAGGAGTTGGCTCAATATAGTCCCTAGTTGAATTTCATTGGCATGTCTGTAAGAGCTGACTGTTTTAACATTGTAACAGGCCTCACTATTGGTATTTGGTAAATGTCCTTATAATTTTTTTAGATTTCACACAACGATGAAATTCGTTTATTAATATTAGAGTATGCATATTATGATATACATTGGATACTAAAAACTTCATTGAAGTACAGCATCAGCTGATAAACAAAACAATAAAAATGCCTAACTGATTACTTTAAAGGACCTTGTCCTCATTTCTGAGAGACGACACTATGGACATCTGGCGAGAAGTGAGGTGAACTGCTAACAGTGATACCTCGAATTGGCTAGCCTACATGTATGTAGCTCCATGTACACAGTACATACAAAACCTTGGTCATGGGATCGTTCAGTTTCATATATCGTAACACAGGTCAGGTGCTCAAGGTCACAGGTCCAATTAAGAGATTAATCCGGAAATACCGAGGATTGACCTGGCCCGGCCTCACCACAACCATAACATAATGTCATAGCATAGCATAGCAGTTTTGGGCTACGTTCAATCTAAAATAAATCCCCCCTAATTTCCCCCAAACCCCCCAAACGCAAATTTTTTCCATAAAATGGGAAAAAAGCCCAAAATTTAGGGGGAAACTCCAAAGTCTGGGAACCCTGCTTAAACCACTTCAGTTCATTATTTTTACGTAATACTACAAATATTTGCGTCTTGGGGTATTGAAAAGGCACAACACCGTGCACAGTAATGAAATAGCTACGCATTTTGACACTTTTGACGGGGGCACGCCGCTCCCATCCGCTTGGAGGCGCCACCGGTTCAAAAATCCAAAATGGCGCGGCCCGAGTGACACCTCGCGAAGAAGCTTTCTGGTAGTAGTTGCATGTTGAAAGTAGTGGAAAATAGTGTTCTCGATGGCTGTCTCGGGGCCACTCTCGGCGGGCCGCATTGCACGGTGGGAATGGTCACCATAGGCGAATTTTGGTGAGGAAGTCGTAAGAAGCCGGCTTCTTGCAGCCTTCGTTTTCTGTTAACTCGAGGCACTTTTAAGAAGCCGGCTTCTTACGGCTTGCCTAGCTGGCCAAGCCGTAAGAAGCCGGAGGAAGCGAGCCCTGCAAGTTGTTGTGTGTCGCTCTCCCGCAGAAAACGCCTTATAGGATGGATTCATCCCTCCTAATTATAAATATTGTTTTCTTCAAAGAGGGCGGATTTGAAAAATATCTTAATTAGCCAAGAAGATACTGGGCTAAACCGTTCCAGACTGCCTCGCAAAAAAAAGTGGCCGCCCCGGGACTAGCCCAGTCCAGACCGGGCCAGAGCGGCCGCGAAAACGCGCTATATATAGTGACAGTGTTAAACTTCGCACGAATGCCAAGGCAAGAGATCAGTTTGAAAAATGGCTAGAACTTTACTGTTTGACTACAAACACTTGTTTTAACTCTGCGAAGCTGTATCCTGTGGGAGAAAAGAAGAAGTTCCGCCAACTTTTAGTGTGCCAGCATGGATGTCGGTATCAGCAGGGGAAGCGAAAATCATATACTGGGTAAGTAAAATTAGAAAGATTGCTTATTATGTAGGAGTAGAAGGAACTGATGTATTTTATAGCTGTGGACAAAACACTACCGTATGGTCTGTGGCAGGTCATGAACTACCTCGTGTAGGTCTTGTAGCTTCCTTATTTTCTTATGTTCTTATGTGTCATGCAGAACTTGGTAAAGGCATGTTTGATATAGCGGAACAGCGGTAAATATGGAGTTTTTAACCAATACTCTCTCAATACTCTCCTGACACAGCACCCCCAGTCCATCCTGCAAGTAAACTAACCTAACCTGGGCATTGATTACGTACCCTAACTTCATTGGGGGGGGGGGGGGTCTGGGGTCGCCCCTCAGACCCACACATGTGTTATTTTTTCATTTCTGACAGCTGCTGTATGAGTTAGAAATACTCCTTATGATAAGAAAGAAACATTCAGCTAGGATACTTAAAACCACCAATCGTGTATTGGTTTAAAGTTTAGGTATTATTTTACACTAGGACCAGAAGGGGTGCAGTCAGTTCGTAACAAGTTATTTCGTACACCAGTAGATTCGTTCACAAAAAAAGTTCTTCCGTAACCATAGTCGTTTTGTACACTCAGCTCAGAGTTGATTCCGTCGCAAATCATTACTTTTGGAGATAATGAATGACATGTTATTTATAGGGAGGAGAGAGACAATTAAGTGTTTACATGCGCCACACTCTTCGGTATTATTCTAGTGTTCCTCCCCCTCTCCCACAAAACAAGCTTGGGGACCTGGGGGAATGCGGGATATTTGGCTGGGGTACAAAATATGCGTCGCAACCACATCGTTTTTGAGTTAGGGGTGTTGTAAAAATTCCCTAGATCTAGGAAAAATTCATTGGATTTCTTCGGAGTCCAGAGACATGTGAACCTGATGATCCTCACAGAATGATGACCGAAGTGTCGAGAACCCTAGAAGGTTAGGTTATATTTCTTTAAGTTACGTTAGATTTGGTTAGGTAAGAGTAGGTTATATGTGGTTAGGTTAGGTTAGATTTGGTTAGGTTAGGTTAGGTTAGATTTGGTTAGGTTAGGTTAGGTTATAATTGGTTAGGTTAGCTTACTTTATATTTGGTTAGGTTAGATTATCGGTTGGTCAAGCCCCCCGCTAGGTTGGGTTATATTTGGCTAGGTTAAGTTAATTTTGGTTAGGCCAATTTCTCTAGATATAAGGATATTACCCTATATCTAGGGAATTTTACACCCCCTACACAACTCTTAAATTACGTGTTTCCGACGCATGATTTGTTCCCCACCCGAAAACCCCGCATTCCCACAGGTCCCCAAATTTGTTTGGGGGAAGTGGGAGAGTATGGGCAAACACTAGAAATTTACCCACTCTTCTTCCTCTTGTGACCTGCATCGCCTCTGTTCTTCCCTTGCCGCGGACACTTTTTAATGAGGATTTGGCTTTAGTTTGGAAGTTTAAACGTGGGATTAGGTTAGGTTAGGTTAGGGAGTCTAAAGGTGGGGTTAGGTTAGTTAATCTTCATATGGTTAAAACTGCAGTTTAGGGGGAGAGTTCGCCGTGAGAATAGGAAAAAAAAAATTTAATATGCGAATATGAGTTATATGGTCTATGGCAACACCCTATCCTTTGGCTTCCGAATGGTGGAATTTTTTTCAGTCGGACATTTTTTTAAATGCCCATAGCGAGGGGCATTTACACTTTCAAAACTTGTAAAAACAAAAAAAACAAAAAGATTTTTTTTTTTTGGATAATTTTCCCATATATCAAAACTAAGCCTATATAAAAAAAATAAAATAGCAATCTTCAGGGTGAAGTTTGTTACCCAGGTAACAATTCTGGAACAATTTTGGATATGAAAAGTGTAACCTGTTCACAAAAAATTTTGGAACAAATGTATACATCCAAAAAGGACTAGAAAAGAGAGAAAAGAGAAGAATTACACCGAAGAAGACAATAAGCAAGAAGAGGAAGACAGACAAAGGATTTCCAACCGAAAGCTATGCACCTGGTGAATTTTTATCGAACCTTGCAACAATGAGGGGCGTGGCGGGCCCTGACACCCTCGCCTTTGAGCGATTAATTAATACCTTTATAAGGGGGGACAAGGTGCAGATCCTTCTATGCATGCATTGATATGTGATTACTGATCCCATAAAATTTATATGAAAATAGCATTGACAGCATAGCACCTTCACTGGAGCACAGAAACTTTAGCAAAACTTCAAACGCGTTTTTCTCAAAACTAGCATAAAATGAACATAAAATCGATCTCCTCTTTTATTTTTGGCACGATTTTTACGAAACTTTAAGACACACAAAATCAAATATCGTAGAAAAATCTGTTCTGATTTCATTTTAGTTTTAAATCTTCGTTTTGATATATGGGAAAATTATCCTTAAAATTTTCCTTTTTTCTTCTTTTTTTTTGAACAATTTTTTTAAACAAATTCGAAAACAATTTTCAAAATATTTTCAGAACAAATTGTTAGAATAACAATGAATTATCATATGCTCATGTCACAAGGAAATTGGTCAAAGAATGGCTGAGGAGATGCAATTCGAAATTTCATCAAAAACCGACAAAAATAGGTTCTTTAATTTTTTCAAATTTTTCCTTTCATCTGATCAGCTTGAATTTTTCATGTGATAACAAGGGTACTAATATACACAACATATAAAGTATTCATGACCGTAGATGCAATTTAAAATTCACGGCGGACTCTCCCCTTAAAGCATTTTTCCAATTTTATTTTCCTTTCCCAATCCCCAACATGGGGACCTTGTGGGAAAGCGGGGTTTTAGGGCGGGGAAATAAAAAAATTGACGGAAGTATGGGCTTCTCGGAAGGTAGGCCCATAACCCTAAAAACTTTAAAAAAAATACCCGAAATATTGGGAAAATTTTCCCCCCTAGAATTTTAATTTAATACCCCTAAAATTTCAGGGATGTTTCCCTACAAAAGGGAATGATTCCAAATTGAAGGAAAAGGTTCCCTAAATATCATTTAAAATTTTAAATCTAATTGGGGAAAAACTAAAATTGGGCGTAATAAATTTCCCGGGGGGGCTTAACACTCTCTAAGTCTATAAAACTCTCCTACCAACTAAAAAACTTTGATATCCCCCAAAAGTAGTGATTTCCGAGGGAAAACTCAGAGGGGAAGAAATTTTTCTAGAATCCTTAAAAGGTAAACAAAAACCATACTCCCAATTGTTTTAAATAATTCGGGTTTCCCTAGTGAAAAAATGTACTTCCCCAACTTTTTTTTTATTTGGTAGGTACTGGTTAAAAGTTTAATTTCGTATTTATTACTTTTTTTAAAGAGTAGAATGTAATTTTTTTTCTTTTCAATGTATGTAAATGACAGTAGCTACTGTTAATATTACATTTAAATAAAATAAATATTAATTCTGGTAATTTTTTTTTTTACACCCTTGCAGTTAGAATTGAGTAACTTGGGAAAAGTACACAAAAAAACCTGCACGGAGGGATCCCATGATGCCAAGTTACCTTGCTTCAAAACAATAGTGGTTTCACAATCACCCCAACCTGCTGACGCTCTCGACAATGAGAGTACCCCCCGGAAAAAAAGACTTTTTTTAAGAAGTATTTTTCATATGGGGTGAATTTAAATTACCAGTCCTAGTAGGTTTTACAGATTTAACTTGCAATTCCCCTTCATTTTTAAATTTGTACCCATGCAATATACCATTTTTTTTCAGAAAAAATAAACTTTTTTTTGATGGAAAGCATTTTTTTGAAAAAGATGATACATGTACGGGATAAAATGCATATGTAGCAAAATAAATAGACTTTTAGGAATAAAAAAATTGATTCCATACATAGAAAAAGATGGGGGGGTTAATAAAGGGTGTGAGGATGTTAGAGCTGTGAGAATTTTTTACAGATTCGGGGGGCCTGATTTATGCTTTTTTTTTGTTTAAAACTGATGGGGGAAAAATGGGTCAAATGCAACATTGCCCCAAAAACTGTCAGAAGAAAACCGGGCCCTATATAGAAATATGATGAGGACCCAAATGGTTTTTAATGTGTACTCCCTTTAGTTTTGGCATTAGCAGCTTTTCACACAACTGTCAAAAAAAAAACCTAAACTATTTTAAAACCCATAATGATAGAAAAAATTTGAGTTTTTAATGTCCACCCCCAAAAATTTTTGGTTTTAGAAAACATTGCACACAAATTAGGGCCCAAAATTTCTTGGTCGCTTCATTTTACCAATCACGCCCCCGGTCTTCGCCCCCTTTGAAAAGAGCGGCAGCTCCTCTCGGCCCCCCGGACCTCTTCTCGTAAGGAATTTTGGCGGGCCATGATATTTTTCCCCGTCCGCCCAACCTTTCCTTATGGAAGAACTTTTTCATGAAGCATATTGTGGAGCCCATTTGTACTCCTTACATTTTTCCAGCAGAAAAATCCATTTATATATGGCCAAACTTTTACCCTCTGGCCCTTAAACACCAAAATTCCTGAAAAACTTCACTGATAACTTAAAAATGCTTCCTGAGTTTTTTTCCTCAAATTGAACTTGTACTTTTTGTCGTAATAAATGTTCTCCCCTTCACCTCCTATTCCTCCTTTTTCATTTGGCTTCTGAAAAGTTGGGTTTCTTGGGCTCATCAGCCCAGATCCCTGAAAGATTTCATCTGGAGCCCCCTTTCATTTTTTGAGGCTCTTTCATTTCAAGCCCCAAAGAAGAACCACTGGAGTGGGGACGCGTAAAAAAACAAAAATTTTTTTTCTAAACTTTGGCATGCCAATTTCCTATTTTTAAAAGGGAATTATAAGACGATTTTATCTACTTCCTTTTTTGCATTTGAGCAATTTTTAATATGAAAAAAAACCCGCATTTTTATATTGCACATTTATCGAATAATGTTTAAAATTGAGTACCAGGGTCCTTTGGCCCCTGTTTTTTTGCATCTGAAACCAATATGAGTTCCAAAGGGGACTAGCGGGGAAAACCCTCTTTCTGATAATTTTGGTTCTCAGGCACTATATCCCCGGTCAAGCCTCTAGGGTTGGGGCCTAGAACTTTTGTCCTTTTTTCCTTCTTAACCTAAAGCAGGGAAATGGTCCCCGGTGGGGGGGCCCGACCCCGGGGAATGAACCCGCCCTCTGGCCTGCTCCCCACCACTGCTCCCGCAGCCCCCTTGCCCACCTGCTTCACGACTCTTTCGGTGTCTGAGGGGGGATAGAAAACTCCGGAAACCTCGTACGGCTTTAAACCGGATCTCCGGGATTGACCCCCCGGACAGGGGAACAGGGGAATGCCGGCTCGTGCCCCTAAACCAGGCTGCCAGCTGATCAGGGGGGTCTGCAAGCTGGTGGCTGACTTTTTCAGCTTGGGTGTGAGCGAGGTCTAATACTGGTGTCCCCATACCCCCTCCCCACCCTCAGCTTCAAAATCTGGGTCACGGCAAAACTTATGGCCGTCCTCACTCAAATCCCCATCGGGCGGGAGGAGGACACATTCTGAGTGTGCGAACCAGTCCTGCCCGGGGCACGTAAAGGCCCACAGCTTTTTTGGGACCTTTTTGGGGGCTGCGCCCTCATCACTCTGAGCTATGGGGGATTTTGGTTGGGGCCCCCCTCTAGTCTGGGGTTTGGAACCTTGATGTCTTTGGGAAGGTTTTTGAAGTCCCAACCTGCGGGCAGAAATTTTATTGGGAAATTTCCGGGGTGTTCATTTTCTTGCCAGTCCATCGATACTTTCTGGCCCAACAGGGACACGACGGGGGCGGGGGTTGAGCCGTCTGGGGGGGACCCTTGCCATTTTTGGGATTCCGGGCCCCTCGGAGGGAGAAGGCCCCCCCTTAAACCCGGGACCACTGGTAGGAGACCTGTGGTCAGGGGACTTGTTGACCGGGGAAACCCCGGTTATCTCCGTGAGATTTCCCCCGCCTGGCACTCCTCTGAACTCGGGCGTTGTACTGCATCTAATTCACGCTGGACAGCAACTGCAAAATGGACCCGTGAACCCAGTGTAAATTTGGGGTGGGCCTTTTTCGATGTGGTGAAAAGGGGTGGCGCGGGGGCAACTCTTTTTTGTGTGCAACAGGGCATATACTCCAAAACTTGCGCCCCAGCATCTTCCCCAAAATGGGCGTGAAAACCACCCTTCCCCCCCCGTTTTTTGGCCCTATTTTGGGAGTCCCCTTTGCAGTACGATCATGATTTGGGTGGAGTCGAAATGTCACCAGCAATCATAGAGGGGGCCTGAGCCACCTTGAACGCCCGGCTTTCAGGGGGCACCGGGTCCTTGGTACAAAGTGCCCAAAAGGGACCCTTCCCGAGGCTCCTCTGTCACTGACAAAATTTCTCCTCCCTTGGGTCAAACCCTTTGGGGGGCAGTTTTCCCCTGCTGCGGGCCAAAACCCTCGCCCCGGTCTTGTCCTTCCCCCCATCGTAAACCCCAAACCAACCATTTTGGGTTTCCCCCGGTTTCTTCCCCTGGGCAAGGCCCCCGGCCGATTTTCCATGGCATCCTGCCTGGCCCTCCCCAGCTTGTTAGGAAACGCAGACCAGGTAAAGACATGGGCTGAAAGAAGGGGGCCCCTCCCGCGATAAGGTCCTGGGGGAATCCAGAAAACCAAAAGGGAGCAAACAGCAGTGGGCGGAAAAGTCGAAAACCCGGGTGCTTGCCAGCGCCCCGGTTCCGGACTGGCATTTGGGTTTTTTCTTGCAGCTGGTGTTTCCCAAATACTGCATCACAAGGGGTGCCCCCGACCCCAGCCTTCCCTGGCCGTCGGTTTTACCAGTATGGCGGGCCCCCTGTTGCTCCTCCTCTTTCCTTGAGGGGCAGGGTGAACGACTCCTCCGTCCCCTCCTCCGAATCCGGTGATTTTTTAGCCCCGGCCCAGGAAAAATCTGCTCCTGGGAGCTCAAAACATCTGACATTTTCATCTTTCGCTTTTGTTCTTCAGCTTAGCCTCCTCTTCCAACTGTTTTTTTCTTTGCTGCTTTACATGTCTAGCGTCCCCCATTCCCTTTTCTAAACCCCCCTTTATTTAAACATTTCACTCTCCCCCCAACTTTTTATCTTCTGGTATTTCAGCCAATCAGGTCTAAAATGGGACTTTGCTTTGGGCCCGGGGGGGTCACACTGCACGTGTGCTCTCGCGTGGCACAGCTGGGGGGTTTTGGGGCAGGGATTTTCCCGGTCCCTTTCAGAGGAAGATCGTTGAGGGCAGGCCGTTTTTGTCAAAAAAGCCTGTCCATTTTTCTTCTCCACGAATTCCTTTTCTGCTTTTGTTGCTCTGTCTCTCACCACTTCACTAAACCCTTTTTTCCAAAAAAAGATCTATCCCTTTGGTCAAGGAGCGGGCAATAACAACCCCTGGAGGGGCAAATTTGGGGGTTTAATTTTTTCCACTGGGGAAGCACCATGGGGTTCAGTCCCTTGCAATGTCTCTCAAATGGGTTTTCCCCCCGCTTTTTTCCCAAAACCCTCCCGGATGGCCCCGAGTTCTTGGGGAAGGGGTTCCCCCCTTCATCACGCCGCCCATAAGTAGGCACCCATCTCAGCTAAATCTCGTCCACCGCCAACAAAGGGGCCAACTTTTGGGTTTCCGAAACTCTGGGCTAGTTTCGGGGGTTCGACCCATTGGTTTACAAGGGGAAACCCTCCTGAAAAAACATCAAAAATTGAGGGTAGGTTTCCAAAAAGAAGCCGTTACTTTTGCGGGGGTAAAAATATGTTTTGCCCTTTAAATATATAAGTCCCCTTTTGGGAACCAAGAAGGGCTCAAAAACCCAAAAAATTGAAAAAGGGGCAAAAAACCCCCCTTAAAATTTTAATTTACATAAGAAAAAACCCTGGCCCAAAAAGAAAAAATCTTTTATTTCCCTTTACATTTAAACCCACGGGGTTTTCTAAATGGAAATCCTTTTATCTCTACACCAATGTAGCTAGCCAATGAGATTTTTTCTTTTTCGGGGAAAAAGGGTTTTGGCAGTTCTGTTAAACAAATTCAGCAAAGCTGCCTGATGTTTAATAAAAGCCCCATTTTACCTTTTGGGGATGTGCACATTTCCAAAAGATAAATCTATATCAATGATTCATCTAGATTTTTTGGTCCCGACTCTTTAAAGTAAACTTTTTCATTCTAAGGATTAATTGACTGCATTGATACTGTGGGCCCATGTTTTTGTTCTTAAACCCCCCTTCGCATAGGGGGGCGCGATAAAAAAACATTTTTCACGCTAACCGATAAATCCATAAAAGATAAACCTTATCGGGGATAAAACCCATTTAAACGATAAATGGCGATAAATTTAAGGCCCCATAAAAGGGGATAAACCCATAAATTTGATTTAAAAAACCCAAAAATTTTGATACTAGCGATTAAAGAATTTTTATTTTTTAAAAAAAAAATCATAAAAAAGCCCATAGGGAAAATGTTTTGAAAACCCCTTTATTTACCTTTTGCCACTAATTTCTTTAAATTCAATGGGTTTATCCTGTCTCTTCACTAATGAAAAGTACTGTTTTTAAGTAAAATAACTACATTTGAAAGTTTAAACTACTAAAAATGTCTTTGTATAGTACATACATTCATATACACGTGCACAAAAATTAGAACGGAAGAAGCAAGCCGGGAACATAGGGAAAAAAATCATCAATGAACGCGTAAAACCGGGAGCGCGCAGGAGCAACACCTCCCCGTCCAACAGCTGGTGAGAGACTGAAGCTGAGCGAACGTTTTGAGAAGACGTCAAGACGGTTAGCTGGGTTTAGACCGTTGTTCAGTTCCCAGCTCGGACCTACCTATTTCTGTCTCCAAGGCACGCGCGGCTCGCCCCTGTGCTAAACTGGAACCAAAAAATAAAATTATCGATTATCGCTAGTTTGGAACCAAAAGTATCGGCGATACCGATGAATCGATGACGCGGAAAAAAAAAATCGGATAATTGATAACCCGAAATCGTTATCGCGATAATTTATCGCAAAAAACGCCCACCTATGCGCCTTCGTCGAGAGCGACATCAACCAGTCTCTGCTGCATGTAGACGTCAAAGATTTCGACCATGAACATAACCAGTTGGGCTGTGTTGAAGGCCTTGGACCTGCAAATGTAAAGGAGGCATATATTAATTAAGATATTCACTCATTTAAATGGCAGAAATTGTTAGTTGTTTTGAAAAGATTGAAAGATGGGTAACCCAGCTTGTTACCATATAAATAATAATACAATTCTAACCTTTTGCAGTTTACACACACACACATACACACACTTCTGTGGTCCCCATATAATTGGAAATGATACGAGAATGGCAACAAAGATGGTTCCAGAACTAGAACTAACTTATGAGGAAAGGTTGAGAGATATGAAATTACCAACTCTGGAGCAAAAAGAAAAGCAATGTTGTAAATATACTACTAGGTCAACACACACACACACACACACCACACACACACACACACACACACACACACACAACACACACACACCACACCACACACAACACACACACACCACACACACACACACACACACACACAAAGCCAGCCAATCCATTACAGCTCTATTCAGAAATTAACAACTCTTCCTGCCATTATAAGAACTTAGCTCAGACAACTAAAAAAACCAAGTACATATGCTGAAAAGCCTCTCCTCTGCCACTCCTAAAGTAGCCACCTAGTAAGTTAATTTGATTATGTTGTACCAAAGACTACTAAAATGAAGATAATTTACTTATAAATTTTAAAATAGAAGATAATTTGGTCAATTTGTTCCTATGGGGGCTGGCTGAGGCCAAGAGTTGATATCCTCAGGAAATACCTGCTTTTGTATTGTTCTGACCAAAACTACAAAGGATCAGAGCTACCCCTTTTAATGGTTTTGAAGCTAAAATTTTAATCTGATTATTTTGCTCAATAAGGAAACCTTTTTATGTCTATCACAGGATCGGGGATAAATTCGGGTTTCCCCTTATATTTTACAGATTTTTTGGGCGGGAGTGGAAAACCTTTTTTAGGATTATCTTTACACCCCTTACCCAGGTAGGGCCTTTTAAACTAAAAACCCCGGTTCAATTGAGGTTATTTTTTCCCTCGCGACACTCATTTTTAGGATTTTTTTAGTGGCGATGTACTTATGAAGGGAATATTTTTTCCTTTAATACCTCATTATTGGGGGGGCAAGAAAGGGGTTCCAATTTGGGTAACTAAAAGGGGCTGTGAGACTAGGAAAATCTTCCTTGTTCGGCATTGGTGAGTTGGGGGATGGGTCCCCCAATTACAAACCCACCAGCGCTGGGTGAACGGGGAGAGGGGGTATGTATTTGATGACCTTTTTAGGAAACGCCAAAATAATCAGCGCCTATTATTAATTGGAAAAGGACCATAACATCCTCGAAGGTATTACAAACTATTTTAACACCTTTATCCCTCAGCATTTTAAGCTGTGTTTTTTAGCCTTTTAACAGTTAAATTAATACCAATTTTTTACAAAAGCAGCTCCCCCCCCTACATATATATTTCCTGATTGACTAGGGGTTGAACAGTCAAAGGTTTTAGCCCTTTATTGGCAAGAAAACCTGATAGGCTAAATTAACTGTTTTAATTATGGGTATTTGTAAAATTTCAATATCTCCCTACTTATGAAGGTCTTTTGAGCACCACTGTCAAAACGTCTTTACATGACGCCATTACCATTTGGCCACCTTTAAATTTTCGGCGTAGGAACAGTCTGAACTACTCTTTTTAGTGACCCCCATTTAACTCGGGGGTCCGATTTAATATCACGTTAGGACAAAGGCGATGTTAAAACAGTTTTTTACATTTCCAAAGGGTTTCTTAGCTTATGGGGGATGATTTGAAGCATGTTTACCAGGAACAGGTTTAGGCAATTCCCCAAAGGGCTCATTAATCTTTAAATTCGTGTTGTTTCACGGCCCCAATGACCACAGTAATATCTGAATAGATATTACATTGGAGGGGGATGTTCCCCCTCACATAAGACAAGTTTTTTATTCGAAAATTCACTAAAATCCCCCGGATGTAGGGTTTGTATTTTTATTTGAGTAGGTCCTAGTGGTTTCCCGGTGGGGCTGAAAAATTTTAAAATTTTAAATTAAGGCGTTTTTTTGCGAAAAACCCAGGCGCAAGATAAATCCCCCCCTAACGGGGGGATCTTTAAAACTAAGGGGGGCTGATATAGTGATTACCCTCGGTGTAAAAAATTTTGATCTCCCTGGGGGGGAGTTCCTGTTTCAATCCCTTTGAAAAATTTTGATTTTTAAAGAAGTTTTTTAGCTGTTGAGGAAATAACACACTCCAGAAATCCTCATATTCAATTACTCTATCGAGAACTTGACATTCGGTTTCATGATTCGTCACGCAAGGTGAACATTTCTTTATCCCCGTTTGTTTAATGAACTTATATTGGAAAAACGCCTCATATTTTTTCCCTTTGCTCTTTTAACAAGGGTAGACCTGTTTTTTAAATTTTAATATAATCAATAGGAACTCCCTTAATTGCTTTTCCTCACACTTATTAATATTCGTGTGAGCATTGTAATTTAGCGATAATAAATGTTTAGCTAATTTCCCATGTTTTATTTAAATAACTAGTCAAAAAAAATTTTAAAACAAGATTACGTCCTAAAAAAAACGGTTAGTTTTATTATTATATAAAGGGGTTTGGTAGTGCTTGCTGGGCCTGTCAAGAACGAAGTAGGCGAATAAAACCCCAAACCCCCACTTAACTACTAAAACTAACCATAGTAAAAGTAACCTCGGTGTTATCTCTACCTGGCGTTTATGGTATTGAACGGTGAGTCACTCCGACGCCGCAAAACACCTCACCCCCGCTCTCCCCAACCAGCGGTTTTGGGGTTTTAGGGAAAAAAATTTATGCCTCACAAAACCACTCTAAATTTACACATGAACATCAATATCCTCACTCGGGGCACCAATGTGAAATTTATGAACATACATATATTTTAATTTGAGGTTTTCCCCTAATAAAAACCCATCGCTATCTCATCCCGACACAAACCCAACTAGAAACTAACTAGGTACTTATCGGTGGATTGGGGGGTTTAAATCGCTGAGGCTTTAATCAAAACTGCCTTCCGGGATCCCAATGATCAGCCGTGATCGAGGCCGCCAGTGATAGGCGGAGGCGTTATGGGGGGTCAGGAGGTTTTCTAACCCGTTATCTTGACCCGGGGGGGGCGGATATGATAAATTTTGTTTTGTTACACGTCCCCATTTTTTTTTTAACATTATATGTACAAAATGAACGTATGTACAAAACTTTCATTATAAACAAGAAGGGGGTTAAACCCGTGAGGGGTGGAAGTGTACTTAATATCAAACCTAATATTTAATAAGAGATGTTGTTTTCTCGAGGGTCGGAGTGTACTAACCCCCGGTGGGCGACGAAGTCCCGTACCAAAATTCAGCCAGTATCCAAAATTTCAGGGCTATAGAAAAATGGGCGGCCCATTGGGGCCGCTACAACAAGGTGCTAAATTATTTAAATGAAAATGCTTTTTTAATGGGGAAAATTCTATTATTCCCATCCCCCTAGCATCATTTTCTTAAATTTCCTTTTAAATAATACCCCTTACCATTTTTTAATTATTAAAAACATCCCTACCCACCCCCCTTTATGGCGGACAAAACTTCCCTTATATGGGGGGGGGGGAAACAAACCACCACTCACCAATTATTAAGAGGGTGGTTTTGGGGATAATTTTCCCCAAAAAGATATATAAAAGAAATTTCATTAATTTATAATAACTTAATGTGTGTCCAAATTTGGCTAAAAACAATGAAATAAAAAGATTCAGTGAAATACAAATCAACGAATTTATTTTTTTTATAATATTGAAAATGATGTCGGCACTTTTCCCCCTTTTTTCCATTAATTAATTCATTTTATATAATTGAAAAAAATATTGTGAAATATTATTTAATATATGAATACGTTGCAAGTAAATTGGCTTACCTCAAGAAAAAAAAAGGGAAATTTCTTCACAAAGGGAATATTCTGAAAATTTTTCCCAAGTTTCCAAAAGGTATGGGGATAGCAAAACTGGGACTTTTAAAAACCCATACTCTTGCCCCACGTCCTATCAATCCCCCGCTTCCATCCCAAAAACCCCAACGCCACACCGCTGCAACACATGGAAAAGGGTACGAGAAATGACTGCTGTGGGGCCGTTTGCTTTTAGGGCATTCCTCCTGCACACGTTATCTGTAAAAAAACAGTCGGGGGGGGGTCCTTTTCCATAAAAAAAACGACGGGGGGAAGGCAAAACCTTAATCATGCAGAAACCTGGAAATACACATAACAATACTGATGTAGGCAGGTCCCCCGAAGAAGATTAAGATCTTATGTTTATCTACCCCAAACCGCCCCCCGGGGGACTTTTTGGCTAGCTCCGCGGGGGGCTTTGGTGGGCCCCTCGGCCACCCCCTGTGTTTGGTGGGCCAAAAAGGGCCCACCAAACAAGACTCTCCGATAGCCTCTTCTAACTTTTCCCGAAAATCATGGGTGTAGAAATTAGTTTAACGCCAAACCCCTTTACACACCCCCAACCCATTACTCACCCCAAACCCCCTCACCCCCCCCCATTCACTAACCATTACCCATCACCCCCCCACCCCCTTCACTCACCCATTACCCTCACCACACACCCATTCACCACCCCCTTACCCCACCCCCCACCTATTCCCCACCCATCACCCCTCACCCCCCCCCCCATTCACTCCCCATCACCCCACACCCCTTTCCCCACCCCACCACACCCTACATCAAGGGGTTTCCCCAATTCTCCAAAACCCCTTTTTTTTTTTTCACAATTTCGTAATGGCTGCTTTTTAAAAAAAAAAAAAAAGTATCGGATCATCCCCAAAATGACTTTAAAAACCCTTCCCCGGTCAACCTGGGTTTCCAAAAACTGTGCCATATGATGGGGTTTTGCCACAGGGGGGCGGCACCCATCGCGGGGCAAACCAAAGACAGACGACAGACGACACACCTTCGCTTTATTATTTTAAAATATCATAGGTTAAAGTTCAATCTATAAGAATATAAAGTATCATTATAAATAAAAACAATTTGTTTTTTGATGAGACCCTATCAAAACTCTTTTGTGTTTTCTCTTCCTCCCGGGAATGTCCCCCTAGGGCCCCGGGGGTAGGGATAGCTTTTTTCTTTAACCCTTCCGCCCGATCTTTTCCTTGTATATAAAAAACGTCTGTTTTTTGGCCCCAAAAAAGACGAAAATGAAATATACCCATTTAATGTGGACAAGGATCTTAACAGGTCTAGTATAAAATATTGCTTTTTAGTCACCTAAAAACTGTCAATGGTACCAAATTACAAAGGAATAACGTTCGGTTCAAGGGGGGTTTAAAAGGGTCTTAATTTCTCATATACACCTTTATTTTTCAAAATTTTTTTACTCTTCATCCCCTATTATAGTCAAACCCGAATTTTTAAAACATAGTTTACCCTCCTTCCCCCCACTGTATCAAAACACTTCACCACATCCCCCCCCCCCTTACTCTCCCTTTAAGTCCGAAACCGGTCTGTAGGGCTGCGGGACCCCTTAGGAAACCCTTTCCCTTTTAAACCCTTTGGGGGGGGGATATTCCTAAATGATGCTATTTTTTTAAACAGGCCCGGGGGGGGTTTGTGACCTTTGGGGTTTTTTTCTTTTTTTTTAAAGGAAAAGGGGGGCGGGGAGGTGAAAAGGCCCGGAAAATTTGGGGACAGCCGTGGGGTTTTGGGGGGCCCCTTTGAAAGAAAAGGGGGAGGGGGAGGGGGCGCCAGGCGGGGGCAAGGTTTTTTTGGGGCCCTTTCCCCCCCCCAAAAGGGGGGCCC